>JANJXV010000015.1:17102500-17107500 GCA_024803745.1 Megascapheus bottae | reverse complement strand
AAATATACACTGAATGAATGACTGAGTGGATAAATAAACGAATGCCATTGAGTCATTCATACAGTTCTTATACCGATCAGACGTTGGGCAGAGATCCTTAACAAAGACTTGGGAAACACATTCATTAATGGGTACACCTCTATTGACAAATAATAATCACGAGTTGTTTCACCTTAGGTTTCTTTGGTTTATTGTCATCATTATAATATTCGTCAATATGGGAAAAAAATATGTCCAAATGACTTGAGGAATTATGAATGAATTGCTCAGTCAGGCATTCTACGGGCAGGGCTCAGCTTCAATCAATACTGTAACCCAATGACAATGCTCATCCAAGCACTGGATCTTGCTTAAGCTGAAAGATTATTCACCTTCAATTTAGCACTCCAAACAGAACCCCCAATTAATCTGCTAATGATTTTCTTCATTTTAAGGGCTAGTCACAATGCTAATACCCACATTTGTCCCTTAAACAGTTTTTGTGTTTTTGTGAGTTTTTTTTTTTTGTTTTTTTGTGGGTTTTTTTTTTGCCAGTCCTGGGGCTTGAAACTCAAGGCCTGAGCACTGTCGTTGAACCTTCTCAAGGCTAGAGCTCTACCACTTAAGCCACAGTACCACTTTCAGCATTTTTTCTATTTATGTGGTACTGAGAAATTGAACCCAGGTCTTCGTGCAGTTTAGACAAGCACTCTACCACTAGGCCAAACACTCCACTCCCTTAAACAGTTCTGAATGGAGAGCTAGGGTGACAACATGCTACTCTAGGAAGCAGACAGAGCCCGCATTTAACACCCTTCAGAGTCACTGAGCTGAGTGCACTTGTTCAGGTATCTTCTGTGGCCAGGAGAAGAGGGGGATTTGCCTGACTGGGGGGGGAGGTTGGGAGACAGGAATGGTCAGTCACATCAAGGACTATGTTCAAATATTATATTCATCCACAATACAACCTTGGGGAAACGTCTTTCCCAATGTGGACCTTAGTTGCATCCTCTGCAGCCACGAATACCACACTACTAACTATACAGTCCCTTTCCTCTGAATGTAATAGACTACGCAGCCCAGACCTATGCAATATGCAGCTAGTTCATTCAACGTGTGTGTGTGTGTGTGTGTGTGTGTGTGTGTGTGTGTGTGTGTGTCTTAGGGTTGAATTCAGGGCCTGGGTACTGTTATTGAGATATGTTGCTCAAGGATAGCACTCTATTAGTTGAACCTCAGCTCCACTTTCAACTTTTTGGTGGTAAGAGTCTCATGGTCCTTCCTGGCCAGGCTGACTTCAAATCTTGATCCTTACATCTCAGCATCCTGAGTAGCTAGGATTACAGCTGTGAGCCACTGATGTCTGGCTGAACATTTATACTGGGCCAGTTGTATCCAGAGCAGGAAGGCGGGGAGCAGAGATGGGCACAGTGCTGGAACGGCATTGTGATAAAGAAGTAGAGTGCACACCAGGATATGATATACAGGACTGTAGGCATTCACCCACAGTGTGAGCAAAGGAAGATATTCTTAGGAGAGGAACACAAAGGCACAAAGCCTACACGGATCCGATCATATAAAATAATATTTGTTAAAACAAACTCCAGGAAATGGAAACAAGAGGGTTTTTTTTCTTTGTTGCTGTCGTTCTTTTCTTTCTGTCTTCTTCTTCTATCTGTCTTTGGAAGGGTAAAGGGGGGCACAGAAATGAAGTGAAAAATGATGAACAAATCCAGCAGTGGTACTCACTAGACACTATGTGAAAATGAAATGGGCATGGACGGAGGGAAAATCTGGGAGAAAGGGAGGGAAGGAGTGACATTTTATCCAGAAATAAATGTACTCATTACTTGACCTGTGTAACTGTAACCCCCGTACATCAACTTGACAATAACAATTTAAAAATCATACAGAAGAAGGAGGAGGAGGAGGAGGAGCAAGAGGAGGAATGGAGAGCACTCTAGGAACACCCAGGAGGGACTAACTTGATTCAACAGGAAGGCTTCCTGGGGAAGAATAGGTGAGGGCAGGGAGCCAGCCAGAGGGTGGAGCAGGCCTTTCAAGAAGGACCAGTCACCCATGCACAGCTTGGGGGCAGGAGAGAGCCAGAACCCAAGGAGGAAGTAGAAGAGGAGGCTGAGAGGCAGGGAAGGAGCCTGGAGAATACGTGGGTCTATGGGGGAGCAGGAGGACCTGAATTCCTAGTTACTAAGGAGGTTGAGATGTGAGGATTGTGGTTCAAAGCCAGCCCAGGCAGGAAAGTCCATGAGACTCTCATCTTCAATTCACCACCAAAAAGCCAGATGTGGAGCTATGGCTCCAGCATTAGATTACCCTTGATTGAAAAAGGTAAGGGACAGCGTCCAGATCCTGAGTTCAAGCTCCAGTACTTGCACAAAAACTAAAACCAAAAGTACATAGAGAAGAGAAGGGAGAAGTCCCCTTGCATTTGGGTCTATGAAGGAGATTGTTCTGGAAGCCTTATTTATGTTAAGTCAGCACCGCTCAACTTGTGTGCCTGTGTGACCAATGGCGTTTCCCGCTCTGCTTGCTCCCACTCAGGACTCCCCCTCTTCACATCATCACAGAGCTTCCTCTCCACCTCCTGGCTGTTTTCCTGCTGGGGAGCTTCTAGACTTTCCTCTGTTCCAATGGCTGCCTCCTGGCCACCCCAGTCATGGCCTCCATGGTTTTTGTCCTGGAGCTCCCCTTGCCTAAAACACCTGTACAAAGCTCAAACTTTCCAGCCACGCCCTTTCGCTGCCTCATCCTGCCTGTCACCGCCTGCCAGTCCCACTCTGCAACACCGCAGCCCTATCGCCACCTTCTCCTCACCCTGATCTCTTCTGCCCGCCTGCCCTTCCCTGTGGGCTATGCCCTGTCCAGCTGCCTGCCCTCCGCCAGCGTCCTCTGAGCCCAAGGAATCAGCTGCCTTCCCCGCTCACCCCTGCCCCTGGCACCGCAAGCTACTCCGCAGATCCTGGCCTCTGACTCCCAGCAGATCCTTTCCATGGTCCCTTCCCAATGTCCCATGGCCTCTCTCTGTTCTATCCCACCTTCCCTAGGAAGGCCTCTCCCAACCTCACTCTGACATGACGGTTGATCCTCTTCCTCATTCACAAAGAAAACAAAAGTCCAAACATGGGAAGTTTCCCCCCACATCCTGCCTCTCCACCTCCACATTTCACCATGGCACACACGCCTGCTCTTCCTCCTTCCTCCCCAGACACAGGCCTCCCTCCTTCTGCCTACAACCAGCCTGTGGCATGGTGCTCTCAGCTCCTGCATTCTTCTCTCCCTTCCCTTGCTGCCCTCCTCTGTCTCATCTCCTTTTTTTCCCCACTGCCTTTCAGCTTTCAGTCTCCTCCCCGCCCCGCCCCCAACCCCCCACAACCCCTGCCTTTTTTTTTTTTTTTAATTTTTTAAAAAAATTTTTTCCAGTCCTGGGCTTGAGCTCAGGGCCTGAGCACTGTCCTTGGATTTTCTCAAGTCTAGAGCTCTACCACTTGAGCCTCAGCACCACTTCAGGCTTTTTTCTATGTATGTGGTACCAAGGAATTGAACCTGGGTCTTTGTGCATGCTAGGTAAGCACTCTACCACTAGGCCAAACTCCCAGGCCCCTGCCTTTATTTTAATTGATGCCAGTACTAGGGTTTGAGCTCAAGGCCTGGGTGGTATCCCTGAGCTTTTTCACTCAAGGCTAATGCTCTATCATTTGTGCTACAGTTCCACTTCTGGCTTTTTTTGGTAGTTAATTGGAGATAAGAGTCTCACAGACTTTCCTGCCCAGGCTGGCTTTGAACCATGATCCTCACATCTCAGCATTCTGAGTAGGCTTACAGGTATGAACCACCAGAGCCAGAGCCTGGCTCAGCATCTTCTCTTGCCTGTTCCAGAAGCACATCAACATCAGAATATTCAGAATTTGTCTCCTTTCTTCTCCCCCAGGCCTCTCCCCAGGATCCCCGTCTCATCAAGTGTTCCTCAGTCTTTCTCCAGCTAAGTCTAAATACCCTTCAGACCCCTCCCATTCTCCTCTTCATTGTTCCCAGAATCCACTGCTGTTCTTCTCCTGTACCAGGCTGCACTCCATGTCATGCTCAGGACGGATTCCTGTATTCACCAGCAGACGTCCACTGGACATCCACTGGCAGTGCTGATACAATCACCATCACAGTTCTGGCTCCCATCTTTGCTCCACTTGGTACTTCATGTCCCTCATCCTGATTCCTTTCATTGCCCTTGGTTTCACACTTCAACTCTGCCTCCACTCCTAAACTGCTCTCTTCCTTGCCAACTCTGATCTCCCAAGTGAGGTTTGATGGTGGTGAATCTCTGTGCGTGCACATAAGCACACACGTACACATTCGCACGCGCACACACACACACACCACACACGCGCGCGCGCGCACACACACACACACACCACACACCACACACACACACACACACACACACACACACCACACACCACACACACACACACACACACACACACACACCACACACCACACACCACACACACACACACACACACACACACAACCACACACCACACACACACACACACACACGAGGGCTTTTTTGCTCAAGGCTGAGCCACACCTAACCACTTGAGCCAGAGCTCCAATTCTAGCTTTCCAGTGGTTAATTGGTGATAAGAGTCTCATGGACTTTTCTGCCTTGGCTGGCTTCGAACCACAACCCTTAGCTCTCAGCCTCCAGAGTAGCTAGGAGCTAGCGTCTGGCTTAGTGGCTTCACCACAATGAGAAGTCCTGGAGAAGGACCCATGGTGACAGTGGTGGTGGGAGAAGCCCTTTGGGAAGAGGCTGAGGGTAATAAGGATGTCTATTAGAATTCCTCTAGAGATGGCAATTTGTGTGCTCAGGAGATATTGATTGAGCCTATATGATGTTACCAGATGCTGAGGTAGGCCCTAGGGATCAGGGAGCAAAATACACACAGGTTTGTCCTGGAGCTTCCAGTGTAGGGAGGGGACATGCATCACGTAAATACCAT